>JADLZK010007260.1:0-46860 GCA_015847255.1 Hyparrhenia diplandra
TGTAATGGTCTTTTTTTCATTTTTTAATATTTGCAGTTGTGGGATGCCGCGAGGCCACGCATGAGCCTGCATATTGCGTCGTTGCTTTTGGAGCAAATAAACATTAAAATACATATACGTGTTACCCATTTTCACAAGATCGATTTGCTTGTTCCATCGCCTCTAGCAAATAACCGTCTTATAATGGATCTGATATACTCGGGGTGAAAGGCTACTAGTGCTGAAACCCGAATTTTAGTACTCTCTGGTAAGAAATGAACAGCTCATGTTTGTTCTGTTGATATATAGGAACCAAAAAATTAGGATCATAGAACAACTCTTTTCTTATAGCACCTTTGATTTGGATGTAGAACTTCTTTAATAATGTACCTAGATTTTCATAAGATATACACACAATTAAATCGGGTGTAGGAGCGAGGCAACTTTTTTCACTCAGGTGTCGTAAAGCAAAACTAATTAAAATTTGCAAAGTATATCAAATTAACATGCATGCTATATTATTTCTGCAACAAAAATATTATTTGTTTTTCTAGTATCAGTTTATAGTCAAAGAGTATTCCAATCCTAAGAACCTTTGTTTCGGTTGGACTCGGTCCGCATCCACCGATCCCAAGAATCTTTCACCTATTAGCTTAGGGCCAGTTTGGCAGGACTTCAACTCCAGCTTCTTCTGAAGCAGCTTCTCTATTTTGAAAAACCTTTGGTGAAAAAGCTATAGCGGCAGTGTTTTCATAGTTTGTGTAAAATTTACGAGCAAGAGAAAAGAATGTTTTTAGGGCTTCAACTTATTAACTTCTTAGTACAGATACATAACTAAACTAACTCTCCAAGCTCATATTTTTTTAATGGGTGAAAAAGACAGTCAAATTTCAGTCATTCTTGAATAAGACAAGTGGTTAAAGTTGGGGTTGAAAAAGTGAAACAAACTACAAGTTTATATTAGGCCTTGTTCGGATGTTGGGAATCCAATCCAGGGATGTCACTCATTTCAGGCCCAGGATTAGGAGGTCCGGTTCCACTCCGGGACTTAGAGACACAAGGAAATGGGAAGCAAGTTTTTTTTTTCCTGGGCCGGTTTTGGTTTCAGGCCGGGCCAAAATAAACACATTTTCTGGTTGACATCCGGATTGAAAAAGGGCCGCTGCAATTCCACCCGGAACGACGAATGAGGCCTTAGCCTACTTGCAATTTCAACGATACGGAACTAACCCAATAGAACTAGGCGGCGGCGCAGGCGCTCTTGTAAATTCCACACCAATGCTTGTTTGGGGATTCCACACCATTTTATTTTCCAAGTTATCCAAGTTCTCAACCTTTAAATTCCACACCACATGGAACTTGGAGATTGTTTTAGGAGAACTAGGGGGATTCCCCGCGTTGCCCGGAATGCAATAGATTTTTTTTTCACTTTTCTATGAGAATTAGAGATAGTTGATGCAAGATTTATAGTCAATTCTAAAACTCTCATGGATAAAAAGAACATATTTTAATGGGTGATTCTTTTAGATGGAAGACATCGCCATATGACAAAGGCTTATAATAAAAAAATGGTTTGTATTTGTATCATTGTTTATTCATAATGGATTGCTTATCCACCTGATGATAAGGAAGGATAGAATATAAAAGGGAAAATGGTATTGAATTTTAAAGCCAAGATGTAGAAATCAAATATATTACTAATTTGGTTGATGTAAACAGGCCTGCACCGGGCATGTTGATGTAGCAGTTTCCATTTGTTCGTATGCCTAGGAGATGGATTCAGGCTTCTCAGTCATTGAAGATAAAACCGGAACAGAAGCTTGGTGCACCCTTCAGGCTTCAGCTAGTTGAAACATCAATTATATTTGTGAAGCTATCTGCATGCATGGTTCAAGTAAGGTTAATTTTACCTTCCCAGAAACCTTCTCGAATGCAGCCTCCAACACCGATGTCCCCCTTTCCTGTCCCCAGGTTGTATAATTCACAACCTACATGCATTAGAACCAACCAAGATGAGCATCACATCATTAGCCAGCTTTACCAGATTGCTTGAATATACCACAGCTGGTTGTCCATGAAGTTTAGAATCCACAATTGGCAACCAACCTATTTTATTGGATTCTTCATAGAGCTTCCTCAGGGCTGCTATGTGGAAATCAGCCAGGTAAACAACATGGATGTAATCACGCACCTGGCAGTTTTCTTAACAGCAAAATATATATTATTAGTATATAGTGAGCTTCCTGGCCAGGATGTAATCATGCACCTGGCAGTTTTCTTAACGGCAGGGGAGCTTCCTGGCCAGCGAATGGATGGATAGCTTTCATCTTCTCCGCCGTTGTCGTTGGCAATGGAGCACGGCGGGATGGGATCGGATCCGATCCGAGATGGGCTCTTGGGTGGAGGACAGGATAGGACAGAGGAGCAATGGAGAGGACGGGAG
Organism: Hyparrhenia diplandra; assembly: GCA_015847255.1. Lineage (NCBI taxonomy): Eukaryota > Viridiplantae > Streptophyta > Magnoliopsida > Poales > Poaceae > Hyparrhenia > Hyparrhenia diplandra. The sequence goes on from JADLZK010007260.1 coordinate 2,423, forward strand.
GCGGGAGGTGGGAGATAAAAAGGCGGGCGGGCGGGAGCGTGGGAGTGAGCTTCGTGGGGAATAGGCCGCCGCTGAAGCCGGAGAGAGGGGGGGAATAGGCGGCGGCGGAGGGGAACAGATCGACGCATGAGAGAATTTTTCCGCCCGGCTTTAACATTTACTTGCGTTAGCGTTAGGAACAGAAACGGAAGAGACGCAATGAGATCTAACGGAAATAGAAACTGAACTACGGCTGTTGGTTGCATGAACCGGATGCCACCGCGGATGCTTACGTGGACGCTCTGCATGTCGAGAACTCCTCTAGTGGGGGTTCTCTTTACATGGGTAGTAGATTCTGAGAAAATTTCAAAACAAACAATCACCGACACCAAACTTTAATCGATCCTTGGTCCGAGTAATATTCATGAAAATTTCTATTGACATAGAGCCTGTTCGGCTGGTTGTCGGCCGGGTCTTTGAGAGAAAGCACCGGCTGTGGGTGGCCGATCTTTGTGAGAGAAAATATCGCTGACCGGGCGGCTGATAAGCCAGTTTAACAGGGCCATAATTAATCAAGCATTAAGTTAATAAAAAACAACCCTTAAAACTAGCCTCATACGGGCATGGTTGCCCCTACTTATATATGTTTACTCTCCCACCGTTAATTTGCAATGTTTCACTGAATCTATCTTCTATAACTCCTATATAGGAGCTCCCCACCAAGCAATCTTTAGGAAGTTCTCCGGCCTCCCGATTGGTCCAAGGCAGTGGTAAGCGAAGGAATACTCTGATTAGCACCAACAATTAGCATCCATAATTATCAAGACGCTGAAGGAATACTCCCGACGACGTTGGTGTTCCGCCCCCGGCGTTTCAATCGGGCGGCCTCTTCCCCTACCAACAATATGCGGCTGCTCGCCTCCTCGGTATTCGTCGTTCTCCTTGCGCATAAATCTCCGGCCTATTCCCTCCCCTACCATATTATGTCTCTCCGTGGCTGTGCTCCTCCCCAGTTGTGAGCCGTGTTTGACCTTTAGACTTCTCCGTGGTTGTGGTGGGCTCCGACTTCGCGACCCGACGCGCCGTCGCCGCCTCGCCCCCACCGACCGTGAGGCGTGGCACGACTGCCTCCCCGATCTCGCCGAGGGGACGCCGCTTCGACCTCGAGGAGCGCCAGGTCATGCGCCGCCAGGGTACCGGTCGGGCCGGCGAACCATTGTCCGCATCGTCGGCAAGTTCTTCCCCGGGTGCGCTACCCTGCCACGTACTCCCTCCGTCCCGTTATACTTGTCGTTTGAGCTCTGAACGAGGTGCAGTGAAGATCCATTGAACGAAGACCGAGGGTGTGTCTAGGTGCATGCATGAATCAATGAACCTGGGCCATTTACTGCCGTGCTAGGACGACTAGTAAAGAGGGACAGAGGCAGTAGTTTTCTATAATCGCTCCCCTCTGTTGCAGTCCTTCCACCGCTCTCTTATGGTCAATTCGTGATTGGGGATGCTTCATGCGCCTGTAGTATTTGATGGTTTATTTAGGTGTGAGCTTCCCAGTAGCGATTGATTCAAACTAGATCTCATCCTGGCCCATAGTTTGTGCTTTGCCTTGAGGTGAAATTTTAGGCGAAATCAGAATCTCATCCAGCAAGTACCTACAGTAACAATTGCTGTTGGAGATTGAGAACTACGTACCAACCAACTTTTATTCAATTTATGATAGATCATATGCTACCTTTTTAATTCGTATATGTGTTATTTAAAAACAAAAAATTCGGAGATATGGATTGTTTGATTGAATTTATCATAAATTTAGGTTTCCAGCAGAACATATTATGCACTCTATTTGCAAGTACAAGGTCTGATGTAGACTGTAGCTTATTTTATTAGTTCCAGCAGCACATATGCACTCTATTTGCAGGTAACATATGCAATCTGCTTGCTGAATTGTATGAAATATTAGTTCCAGCATCAGTAGACCTGATCAATGTTCTGATTCTTTCACTACTGTTATTCACAAGCCAACAAGCTGGATAAGGCTTCCGTAGCTTCAAGCTTCATTATCCTCTCTGCATCTGCAGCTGTCGAGGAATCGGTGCGCCACAAGATCACTGACCGCCCCCGTGGCTTCGGGTTCGTCGTCTTCGCCGACCCCGCCGTCGTCGACCGAGCTCTGCAGGACCCAGCCCGCACACCCTCGACGGCCGCACGGTATGGCACCTCTTCGCGCGCGAAACCCTATGTCGAATATTCGCAAACCAGCGCGGAATATTTGCTTCGGTCGTCTTCTGATCTGCCCCACCGTCCGGCTTCACCAGGATTTCTCTCGGTTTTGCTGGTGCTTTTGTTGCCTCATGTCGATGTGAAGCGGTCACTCTCGCGGGAGGAGCAGCAGGCCTCCAAGGCCGTGAACTCTAGCGGTGGCTTACTAGAGTTGTGAGATCTACTATATACAATTATCAAGATTGAAATTTCTGTAGCCCATAGATGAGTCACTATCTCACATCTCACTACCCATCATTTTGCTGCTGTGAGTTTTGGTCGTACCTATGATTTTGTATCTTTCATTCAGCAAGACACTAGCAAAACAAATCTGGTAGTGTGAAAGAACTGCTTAATTCTCTGTTTTTCTGCCTCAAATTTTGAATTTGTGGTTTGTCAACTTGGATCATATCAGAGCCTGCAAATATGAATCTGGAATGAGACTAATTGCCTTTCACCATCTTACTGTAGTTGTACTCTACAATCAATTATTGTTTAGTGTATAATTGACATCTGATTCTTTGCCAGGATGAGTTGCGTCAGAAAAAAGAAGAGGAAATGGATGACTGCTGCTCTCAGGTATTACTATTTGAAGCATAGGGACCTTTTCTTTCTCCATATCAGTAGTCTTAATTTGGAAGTGAGACTGGCGTGCTCTATGAACTATGTCCCCCAGGCAAAAGATTTAGGTATACTTAATTATTACAGGAAAAAGTACTTCAGAGTATTCCAGTTGTGGGGCTAATTAGAGTATTCCTTCATGGCGATGCAATCCTTAGGGGAAGAGGCGGACTCTTGGAATACAGCATCAGCAGCACAAGTCAAAAAGTATTGCAAATAGCAGCCATAATTGTTGAAATAAACATATGCATATATTATATCATTGTCGTACATTCTAGATCATTGTTCCTCCTTCGTGCCAATCGTAACGCCCATACAAAGTATCCCTTGATAACCCATGGCCTCTAAATCTTTATGGTGATTAACACGGTTACCACCCAATCCTGGAATGCCCTTCCTTTTTATAGCAGCAACACTCCTTTTCGTTTACAACTTTAATTGTTGACCCGTTACAATGACAAATGCATCATTTCTCCTTTAAGTGCTATCATTACAAAAAGAATATATATAATCCCTACTAAAATTCTCATTAATATGAACCATACATATTGGATACTTCAATTTATATATGGATAGATAGCATATAGTATTTCCAGTTTCAATTTTTACCCTTCCAAAAAGGCACCCTTTTCCTTCAAAACTTGCCAATCATAACATACCCCTATAAATTTTAAATTTCATATACAGTGCATTTTTGTTAGGTAACACAAGATGGATCTTTCTAATTTTTAAATATATAACATCTTCGCATTTCATATATTTTGCAGCAACTCACAGGCTAAACGAAGGTTGGAACTTAACAAAGAGGCTCCAGTTGATCCTCTAGCAAAACAAGAGAAGACACGTTGACAGGTACTTCATAAATTATTATACTCAATAAAGCTCCAAATATTCAATCAAGTATAATATCCGACATCTATACTATACTCACTATTAATACAGGTAACCCTTGGAAATTATTCTCAACATCAACCATGGAGAACGAACAAGATAGAATTATTTATGCTACCAAGGACTCACTCTAATAAATAATTACATGTCCTTTTTTTTTCAAGATACACCATGTGATCGTTATGAATATTTGTTTATACTCGGTTAAGAAACTTCAGTTCAAATAGCTTGCCACTTTGGTTTAAATAAATAATCATACTCATTACTCTGGTATTTCAACTTTACATAATAAGCTCATATCCTTATCGTCAAGAGATGATATCATGGAAAATTTTTCTTATAATCATTGTATTTTCTTAATTTCCACAAAGAACGCGGGTGGGGTTCCCCTAGTATATATAATAGAAGTAGACAGGGCCACGCTTGTGTAAGTCCCACAACGGTTTTCAAAGTTGAGAAATTTGAAGACTAGATTAATTAGCATGTACAAACTTTATTCAAAACTTGTCCCCGAGTAATATTCCTGAAAATTTCTATTGACATATAATGATATAACCATATTCCTAAATACTCTTTGTTGTAGAAAAAAAAAAGAATTGAACATCATCTCAAAATAATAATAATAATATATATATAGGGAGGTCCTTGAAATTAATCAGAGTGTTCTTTCAAAAAGAAATTAATCAGAGTGTATTCTATGCGAACGCCTGCGCCTCCGCCTCTGCCTTAACCATGGCGGCGTACAATCCGTCGCGATGTGCCGCTAGGAGCTCCTGGTGGCTGCCGAACTCGGCGACCTTCCCCTGGTGACGACGGCGATGCGGTCGGCGTCGCGGATGGTGGACAGGCGGTGCGCCACCACGATGGTGGTCGCTCGCCGCGACACCCTCCTCAGGGCCTCCTGCACGTGCTTCTCCGACTCGAGGTCCAGCGCGCTGCTCGCCTCGTCCAGCAGCAGAATCCTCGACTGCTTCACGATGGCTCGTGCGATGGCGATCCTCTGCTTCTGCCCTCCTGACAACTGGACCCCACTCTCCCCGACCTGAGAATTATTTGAAAAATGAATTTGCTTCTTTTCTTGTAGCAATTTAGCAAAGAAAAGAAGAGTGAAATTGCTTGTTCTTTGCAAAGATTAATTGCTGTACCTGAGTCTCATAGCCTTGTGGTAGGCCAGCAATGAACTTGTGGATATTGGCCTCCTTGGCAGCCTCTTCGATTTCTGCCCACGAAGCCTTTGTGTTGCCGAAGCCGATGTTCTCCCTGATGGATCCACTGAAGAGCGCGGGCTCCTGTCCCACCATGGCGCACTCTCCCCGGAGCCACTTGAGGTCCAGCTCCCGCACGTCCATGCCGCCCACCATCACCTTCCCATCCACCGGGTCGTAGAAGCGCTGCACCAGCCACACCACCGTCGACTTGCCGCTCCGCTGGCGCCGACCACCGCCACCGTGCTGCCCGCCTTCACGCGCACCGAGAACTCGTCGAGCACCCTCACCTCCGGCCGCGACGGGTACGCGAACACCACTCGCTTCAGCTCCACGTCGAGGGGCTTCCCGTCCTTGATCGCTCGCCCCCTCTTGCCGTCGTTGTTGTCGCTGATCGCCGGACGCCGCTTCAGTATGGAGAGTATGCCGGCGATGGCCACCGGCGCGCCCGACGTGTCGGGGGCGAGGCCGGCCAGCTGGCCCACGGAGAAGGAGCTCAGCACGAGGATGAGGAAGATCTTGGACACGTCGCCGAACTTGGACAGGTCTCTCTTGATGAAGAGCGCGCCGGCCCAGAGCGTCACGGTGTACGCGCCGTACATGGCGCCCTGGGAGAGGCCGAGGATGACGCCCATGACCTGCGCCCTCCGACGAGCCTTGGACACGGGGCCGTCCAGCGCCCGGTTGAAGGTGGCGACGATGTTCCCCTGCGCGCAGAGCGCGGCCACCGTGCGCACGTTCGACACGGCGCCGGCGGCGATGCTGCTGGCGCGCGCGTACGCGCCGTCGTCCGTCTTGGCGCCGACGTTGATGAGCAGGTTTATGTAGCTGGCGCCGAGCGTCAGGGGCGTGCATCCCATGGCCACGAGCGTGAGCCGCCAGTCCAGCGCGAAGCATATGCCGAGCCCGACGCCGGCGGAGCCCACGGCCATGAGGAGCACGGCGTACCGGTCCCCGAACATGGACCGGAACGCGACGGCGTCGCGCGCCAGGCGCGTCACCAGGATGCCCATGGCGTTGTCTTCCTCGTCGAACCACGCCGGCTCCTGCCGCATGATGGCGCGGAACAGGCGGTCCCCGGACGCGCGTCGTCAGCCGGGCGCCCGCCCACCCGCACAGCCCCTGCTGCCCCGTCATGGTCAGGATGCACGCCACGCCGAGCCCGACCACGGCCATGGCCAGAGCGCCCACCTGCCGCTTCATCTTGGAGGTGTCCGCGTCGAAGTATACCTCCACGGCTTGCCCCAGCAGCAGCGGGAACACCGAGAAGATGGCGCCGGCGTTGATGCCCATCAGGAAGCCCAGGATCAGCAGCGGGCCTTCCTGCCGCTGCAGCTGCCAGATCTCCGACACGCTCACCTTGCTGTCGCTGGCGGCGTCCTTGGTCTGCTTTGCGCGGCCATGCTCCGCCTCTTCTCGGGGAACGTCCGACGAGCGCCGCCGCCGCCGTACCTTGACCTGGACACGGACGACAGCATGTCGTCGTCGTAGACGCCTGAGTCGTCGGTGAAGCTGGTGTACGCCGTCGCGCCGCCGGCAGCGGCAGGTAGTTTGCCGCCGGGAGGTGCGTCGTGGTCAGACGAGTCCCTGCCGCTGTCCGACGACGCGAGCTTGACGAGCGCAGCGTACGGGCCGCCCCGAGCGACGAGGTCGTCGTGGCGGCCGGACTCGACGACGGCCCCGCGGTCAAGCACGGCGATGGTGTCGGCGTTGCGGACGGTGGCGAGGCGGTGCGCGATGACGACGACGGTGCGGCCGACGGCGAGTCGCTCGATGGACTGCTGCATGACGGCCTCGGACTCGGCGTCCAGGGCGCTGGTGGGCTCGTCGAGCAGCAGGATGCGCGGCTCCCGGATGATGGCGCGCGCGAGCGCGATGCGCTGCTTCTGTCCCCCGACAGCTGCGTCCCGCGGTCGCCGACCTGCGTGTCGTAGCCGTCCGGCAGGCCCAGGATGAAGGTGTGCGCGTTGGCCTTGGCGCAGGCGGCGATGGCCTCCTGGCTCGTCGCGTCCTCCTTCCCCCATCATCACGTTCTCCACGATGGAGGTCGCGAACAGGACGGGCTCCTGCCCGACGAGCCCCATCTGCGAGCGCAGCCACCGGAGGTTGAGCGACGACAGGTCCTGGCCGTCGAGCGTGATGTTCCCCGCGTCGGGTCGTAGAACCTCTCGAGGAGCGCGAACATGGTGGACTTGCCCCCGCCGCTGACGCCGACGAGCGCCAGCATCTTGCCCGCCGGGATGGTCAGGTTGAGGTTGTACAGGATCATGGCCTCCGGCCGCGACGGGTACGCGAACTCCACGTCCTTGAACTCGATGCGCCCCCGCACCGACGACAGCGACCGGCCGGCGCCGCCGTAGGCGTCGATGTCCGGCGCGCGGTCGACGATCTCGAACACCCGGCCCGCCGCCACCCGGCCCTGCGCGAACTGCGCCAAGTAGGACAGCGACAGCGCCAGGCCTCTGCCCCCGACCATGACGCCGAAGAAGCAGGCGATGGCGTCGCCGCCCCTTGATGTCGCCGCTGGCGACGAGGCGCGAAGCCGAGCCACAGCGCCAGCGCCCACTGCGAGTAGGTGACGAGGTAGATGACCCCATGCCGGCGCCCTTGGCGAAGCCGAGCTTGATGCCGATGGGCGCCGCCCGGTTGAGCCACTCGGCGTACCTGTCGGCCAGCCGGTCCTCCATCACGAAGGAGAGCACCGTCCGGACCGAGCTGATGGCCTGCTGCGCCACGCTGCCGGCGCGCTTGTACGACGCCTCGTCCTTGGCGGTGAGGCCGCCGTAGATGGCCTTGTAGGCGAGGCCGCACGTCATCATCACCGGCGTCGCGGCGAACACGGCGAGCGCGATCTTCCATGACTTGATGAAGCCCACCACGTAGCCGAAGATGAAGGTGAAGACATGGTGCACGAATCCGGCCATCTTGTCTCCCATCACGTCCTGGATCTGGGCGACGTCACTGGAGATGCTCTGCATCACCTCGCCGGTGCTCACCTCCGTGTCGAAGAAGCCGATCTCTTGCCGCAGCACCGCCTTGAGGTACTCCGTCGCATACGCAGCGCCGACCTCTCGCCGATCATCCTCCAGCACATGATCTCTGCACGGATCGATCATCACTTATCAGGGGATGAATGCCAAGAATTCATTGATTGAACACACTCGTGCTTGCATCATTATTCACATGGCTTACCAAGATACGCTCCTATGACAACAGCGGCAGCAAGGAACAACATGTAAAAGCTGATCTGCATTTCATCCAGAAAGGCACTAGTGTAAATAGAAATTGAACTTTACACTGATTTCAGGCTGATGGCAGCTAATAGTATCATGAAAAGACTTAATTACCTGCTTGACGTCCTTCATCATCTGCGACTTGTCGCTGTTGACAACCTTGTTGATGAAATTCCCAAAGAGGTACGAGTACCAGGGCAGAGATCCACCGTTGATCATGGCGCCGACGCACCCGAGAACGAGCAGGAGGACGTCGAGCGGCGCCGAGTACTTGAAGAGCTCGGCGATGCTGACAGGCTTGCCGATCCTGACCTCGATCCCGTCGTCGTCGTCCAGGTCGAACTCGTCGTCGTAGACGTCGTCCTCGTCCTCACCGTCGTCGTAGTACTGGCTCCGGCTGTAGGACGTGACGCTGACGTCGTAGCCAAAGCTCGGGTTGTCCCGCTCCCGCCGCGCCGGAACGTAGAGCTTGTCGTGGTTGTCGCGCGAGAAGGAGACTTCACGGGACAGGTACGTGTCGCTGTACTTCACCATGGCTCCACCTCGGGTGCGGGTGGTGGTGGTGGCGGTGCTGATGATGTCGTCGTTGCTGGCGAAAGAGGTGTTGGGCGCGACGACGATGGCGCGGCTGGCGTCGGTCACGACGCTCTGAAGTTCCAGCCGCTTGTTGCCGCCGGGGACAGTGGCAGAAGCAGCAGCAGCAAGGGACCGGGACCGCGACGCCGCCGCGGCGGAACGGGACGAGCGGTCGCGGTACATGAGCCTGGCTGAGCGTTTGGACAGGTAGTAGTCCCTGGCGGTGCGACGGAACAGCGCCGGCCCGCGGCGTGAGGCGGCGTCCGACCCGGCGGGCGCCCATGGACCGACCGCGGCGCCGAGGCCGTGTGGCTGCGCCCATGACGTGTCCGGCTGCCATGACACGGAGGTCTGCCACGACGTGTCGTCCAGGCCGATGCCACCTCCACGGCGACGCAGGATCCCACGAGGCGTACCGGCGAAGGAGGTGGCGGCGGAGTTGTCCCTGGTGGAGAACGGACTGCGCTGCTGCCGGCCGCGCGGCTGGTGCGTGCCGGAGCGGGAGAAGGAGAAGTCATCCATGCAGGCGAAAGAGCGTGCCAAGTGGTGGCGATGAATTTGATAAAAAGGGCAGGAGTCCTCGGGTGCAGCTCCTGATGATGCCAAAAACTCGAGATGGTGCCAAATGCTTTGGAGTTAGGGATGGGACGGCCTGCCGGACGGCCGCGAGCCTTGGGATGATTCAACACGTACAGCGATGTGAATTGCCATTGGCAGCTGCTGGCACCCGTCCTTTACATAAGAACCGTCAACCTCAATTTTATGCTAATGACTCCAGACAAATGGACGTTGTTGCTGCTGGACATGTATGGCCAAATAGGCCGGGGCAGACGGGTGACTTGGGGCATGACGCAAAGAGTGAGGGGGATCTAGACTGAATCCATTGCAAGTTTGGCAATATCTCAATACATTTGCTTATTTGCCTCTACAAATTATCGTAAAACAGAGTTGCAACTGTTTTATCATAATGCAAATTTGTTTTTTTCTAGAGATATTGCCAAACTACATTGGTGTCATAGGACACCTAAATAATAATAAAAAAATAACTAGATTCACCTTAGGGGATCTAGACTGAATTCATTGCAAGTTTGGCAATATCTCAATATATTCCCTTGCTTATTAGCCTCTACAAATTATCATAAAACAGAGTTGCAACTGTTTTATCATAATTTATAGAGGCTATATGTTTTTTTATAGATATTGCCAAACTTCATTTGTGTCATAGGACACCTAAATAATAAAAACCTGGATTCACCTTACGAGGCATGGCATGTTAATTAAAGCATGACACAAGCAAGACCTGATCAGTGTCTCAACACAAGAAGCAACACCGAGCCATGCCCAGCTCCGGCCCAAGCGAGTGTCACCCAAACCAGTGGCGAAACTAGAGTAAATTTGAGGGGGTGCCTTGCTCTCATAGGTATGAAAATTTGATCGAAAACCATGATGAAAATTTATTCCTAATAGTGAGTTTCTGAATTTTGTGGGTGCCGGGCGCCCACAGTCTAACAACACATAGCTTCGCCCGAAATTCTCGTATGTGGTCGTCCATGAGTAAAGGTAACTCGCGGACAATCCAACCACGTGCGCACGTCGCTCACTCCCACTCTCTCTTCCCTCTGCTCTCTTTCCTTTTTTTCCTGCATGTGCTGATGTCAGCGATGACATAAGCTGAAAAAAAAAAAACATTTTTTTAAAATTGCTATAATTCTTAAATGGTGCATCCGTTTTTAATTCCGTGTCGCACCCAGTGCGTTCTATGTGAATGAAAAAGAACAAAACTAGATCCCACTTGAATATGTTTTGAAAATTTTATTTTTTTAATTTTTTTTCTAATAGCAAATTATGTATATTAACTTTTCTTTCCCTTTTCTTTTCATTCTCTTTCTTCTGCCTTAAGTTACGGTATTTTTTCGCGATTTTTTTCCTTTTGGGAGACATAAATCATTCAGGGACAGTGGTATAGGGATAGTAATGGGTGGGGAGATCAAATAAAAGCAACTTTTATAATAGTAATAAGTCATATACGTATAACTTATACGTATAACCTATACCGATATAACTTATAAAACAATAATAAGACCTAACTACAACATGTATTGTCTAACATATATGTATAACTTATATTATATAACTTATAGAACATAACAGGAAAATTAAACTACAAGATGTATTGTGTAACATATCATTATAACTTATGGTGTATAATTTATAGAACAACAATAAGACCTAACTACGACATGTATTGTCTAAGATATATGTATAACTTATAGAACATAACAGAAAGACCAAACTACAAGATGTACTGTGTAACATATACCTATAACTTATAGTGTATAACTTATAGAACATAACAACAAGACCAAATTACGACATGTGCGATCTAACTTATACGTATAACTTATATTATATAACTTATAGAACATAACAATAAGACCAAACTATAATATGTACTATCTAACTTATATTGTATAACTTATAGTGTATAATCTTCTATAACATAACAATTGATATTAGAAAAAATTAAAAAAATAAATTCTCCAAAATATAGTCAAGTGGGATCTAGTTTTATTCGTTTCGTCACGTAGAACACACCGGTGCAGATGGAATGAAAAACCGATACACCATTCAAGAGTTATAGCAGTTTTCAAAAAATGTTTTTTTTTTTTACGCTGACATCATTGTTGACATCAGCACATGCGAGAAAAAAAAAAAAAAAAAAAAGAAAAGAGAGCCCTCGAGGTTTCCTAAAAAAAGGATAAAAGCGGGAACGGATAGTTTCAAAAAAGTATAAAAGTGGTTGGTCCGGTCCTCGCGTTAAGGTTGCTCGCGAACGTTCGCGATTTAGCAACGCTTCTAGCCGCCCCTGACCCAAACTGCAATAGGACCAGAGTGCCAACACTAGGGATGTGTTTGGTTTTGCGGACCAAGTTGATAGGATATAATGATCTATGGGAGATAAGAATATCCTTGATGCATGTTTGGTTAGGTGCATGGGACGGACCATTTTTTCTATTTGGTTGTATGGATCAAAGTGGGTTGGATTAGAATAATGGCTAAGTATATATATTTTTTAAAATAATAACAACTAATTAGACACTAATAAATATGTACTAATACTAATTTTGCCCTGATAATTAGTAATTTAAAAATAAATATGTTAATTAGCACCACTAATGATAGCATAATTAGAACAAAGAAACCTGAACTAATAAAACTAATCCTCGCCTGCGCCCACTGAGAGTTGGTCACTAGTGATGATGACCCCATGCCGGACCGCCGCCTCGCCTACGCTATCCCCGGACACACGGCGCGGCCGGCAACGGTGTCGCTGTGCCACGCCACAGGACCGCTCCGTGGCCACGCAACAACGCCGGCCCGCCTCCTGCCACCTCCCTCGCGGCGCTTCGTCCTCGCACACACCTGCTGCAACGACGGCCACGTCTGCCTCCCGCCGGCATGCTATATAATATTCTGAGATCAGTCATGACTGGCTTTGCATAGCGAATTGGTCTGAAGAATAGACTCAGAAATAGGTGGGTTACAATCAATCTTGCTGGGCTAGGTGTTCACGTTTCATATCAAATCACTTGCTTAGTTTTAATTCAGATTTCAACAGACTGGCTAATACCTAGGTTTACCATTCAATATATTTTGTGAAGTACGCAGCAAGTTCAAATGCATATAGAATTTTGGTGCCTTGTTGGGAAGCCGCATAAAAGATTAATGGGTCAGAGTCAATTTAATTGAGCTAAGTGTTTGTGTTTGTAAGTGAGCCTTTTGCTTACGTTCCTTCTAGGATCTTCTCCAACTATTTTGTATGTTTGTTCTCTGCATATTCTGATTGCTTTTGCCACTCATTATTTTTAATCGCAAGGTCTAAATCCATTGTTATATATTAACGTTGCAGCTCTTGCTAGTAGGTAACCATGGTCTTCCTAAGGCTCAGGTGTTTGATCTTGCCAGCACTGAATACCTGATTACTAATAATCTGATCCAATAGTATGTGTGTATACTCAACAATGAATAAAATAGCTTCTGTCTTTAATTGATACCCTCTGTTTTCGGTACAAAGAAAGTGCATTACCAGAGCAAATGAACAATATTCCAATTGCCTCTCGATTGATGAAACAGTCATCCATTCCGTTTTCCTAGTGCAAGTCCGCAACAGTAGAAGCCTTTAGTTAGTTTAGGAATTTTCTTACACATCCAACTTAAATAGCTCTGTACTATGCCAACACTATCCTACCGAATCAGAACCCATAACTAATGTTACTATTTTTTTCCCAAGTATACAACATGCTATAATTTTGGCTTCCTGGCCACGAGGATACCTGCATTTTTTTATTATAAGTCTACGGGAGAGAATAGAATCCCCCACCTGATTGATTTGATTAATTAATATGAATTAGCCTGAAAGTTCACAAATCGGGTTCTGAAAGCTTATCGCTAAGTTTACATTGCACTACTAATAACTGAACACAAGTAGCAGCTATTGCCCTGTCGTCTTTTGGCAGCCTTGCACCCCACAGATACCTGCTAATTTGATGAACTTAAGTTGCCCAGCTCTTCTAGCTACCCTTAGTTTTCTTTACCATGAATCACCTTTAATTTGTTATTCTCTAAGTCAGGTTTTACTGTTTCAGGTTTAGTCCATGGTGCATAGTATCCTCATGTAACCACTACACCGGTATGTCCACATGAAACTAAATGGCTCCCTTTCGCCATAACACAGGATACTAAATGGTTCCCCTGCTTATAAGGTAACAATTATGAGTTCAGTACTACCCCTTGTATTACAAAAAAAATATATAAAAAATGCTGCAGTATGTACACCCAGAAACAGTACTAAATGGTGATAGATTATTACATGCTCTATTGCTTCTTTACCTTTGGGAGCTAAAAAAAGAACCCAGATTTTGCTCATACTAAACAGGTTGCAATGCCCGGCGATAAGCACCAAACCATATTTACTAATTATGTTTTTGTTTCCACATATTGTTCTTCGAATTGCGAATGTATATCCTCTGATTTTGTTTTTTTTTTAAAAAAAAAACTAAACTAGAAACTTTTCTGTCTGCCTACACAGTTCAAGGTCCTCAGTCTTGCATTGTCTTCTTCCACGAGCAACTCATCTTTTATGCCCGTATTCGGCCTCAACCGTCCCTTGCCAGATGAACGGCTTTGCCGAACATTTAATGTTCTTTCGCCCATGGAAAATCACTACTACAGGATTGATTTTGGGAGGTGTTCAGTTTTGATTTTTCGTGGCGGGCATTTAGAAAACCACCACGGAAAATAGTTGGCCTGGCAGCCCCCAGCCAGGAGAAAAACCGCCACGGTTAATGTTAATCGATTAACCGTGGCGGTCTTTTAAAAAAATAACCGCCACGGTTAATCCCCATTAACCGTGACGATTTTATTACAATGCCCGCCACGGAAAAGGCTGTGCTATAAATACAGCCCCAACCTTCTTCTTCCCCACGGGATTTCGCCATTACTTAGGGTTTTGAGCTTTAAAACCCTAAAAAACACTATTTCTAGGGGGGGAAGGTTTTGCCCTTGGATTGATTGAAGTTTGGCACCGCAAGGGGGTATTTCTCCTCTTTCTTCCTCTCTCTCCCTCTCTCTCTCCCTCTCTTTATTGCATATGCATGGTCCTCCCTCTCTTTGAGATCTAATTCAATGTGGTGTGTGCTCTCTCTCTCTCCCCCCTCCCTCCCCTTATCTCTCTCCCCCTCTCTCTCTCCCTCTCTTTTGAGATCTAGTTGGTCTCTCTCTCTCTCTCTCTCTCTCTCTCTCTCCCTCTCTCTCCCCCTCTCCCTCTCTATTTTGAGATCTATAGTTGGTCCTCTCTCTCTCTCCCTCTCAAGCTAGCTCCTCTCCCCTCTCTCTCCCTCTCATTTGAGTGTACGTGCTCTCTTTCCCTCTCTCTCTCTCCCCTCTCTCTCTCTCTCTCTCTCTCTCTCTCTCTCTCGTATTCCTCTTTTGTACTTAGTTAACTCTCTCCAATCATCGATACCTCGATCTCTAATCATCGATCGCTCTCTTTGCTCTTGTTAATTAATTTGAGCAGGCCGTCATGGCGTCGAACAGGGATTGGATGTACAGGCCGCGGATAAGTTTGGATTTCGTTGATGATGTACGAAAGAAGTTTATGCCCATCGCGCAGAAGCATCGAATCAGTCAGGGTTCGGAAGAAATGGTGTGCCCGTGCTATCACTGCAAGCATATGTTCTTACACAAGGATGATGTCGTGGTGGAGCACTTGATGCGGTTTGGTTTCATCAGGGAGCCGAGGTACACCATGTGGAAGTATCATAGCGAAAAGAACCGAGTGTCGCGGCCGGTTCATCGGAGGACCCTCGTCGATCGCAACGGCGGAAACAACGGTGGTGGACGAAGGACGAGAACAAGTTGATAATCCCGATTACATCACCGTAGATGAACCGCTTGAAGACATGCCGAAGACAATGCGGGTGGAGATGATGGTGAAGCAACCAAGAGTTGATGACATGTCGCCCGAGGATGCTGATCTTTTGAGGATATTGCTAACCTCAAAGATGAAGATGCGTGTTGTTTGGCAATCCAAGATGGCTTGAGAATTTTAGACAGATGAAGCAGGCGGCAATTGACCCTCTCTACAAAGATGATGGCAAATACCCGTTGGCAGGAAGGGAAAGAAGAAGGAGGTGGCCACTGCCATGGTGTGTCCACCACGGAGAGATATGTTGTACAATAACGACCGGTCCCACCCGACTATGTCTTCGTCTTTGCTGCAATCCATAGAACCAAGCCTTGGTGATGAGGAGATCGATATCGGGTGAACAAGGAGAAAGCGATGAGTCAAGGACCTTCGGGTGGAGAACAGTACCTATGGAACAAGGAAGACATTGCCCTTTGAAGCGGACACCACCTCGGACGGCGGCGCCGCGAGACCCTCCTCCTTCTCCCGGGTGGTGGCGGCGATGGCGATGATGATAACAACGGCGATGGTGGCGAGGTGGCGGAAGTCCTCGTCGAACCCACCTCGGAACAACCCGAGAAGGAGAAGGCGGCGGCAAGACACCTGTTACGGCTCGGTAGCGAGAACTCCTTCTCCTCGCGTGACAAGGGGGCTCGCCGCCCTCCCACGCGTTCAAGCGCCCAATGGTCGAGGAGGTTTCAGAAAATGTGACAGGTATAGCAAAAAAATACATGGCTAACTTGTACTATGCATTAATTGGTGGCTAATGTAGTTCAATTCACATGCATAGGATTGTCAACACCGCCTCATAGCAGTCAGAAAGGAAGATGAGGTCGAATGTCCCCCCAAGCGCCGAAGAAGAAGAAGCTATCAAAAGAAGATGAGGAAGTTCTTGCCCTGACCACCAAATACTTAGATGATGCGGACAGGGCGGAGCTAGCGGAGAAAGAGAAGGACCTCCGATTGGCTAAGATGAACCCGGGGCTGTGAAGACTGGCAGTACTAGGTACGTATATGCATGATAATCTCAACCAAACTTAGTCAGACATATTACATATGCGTACGTAGCTAGAAGATGCTAACGTACATCTCCTTCTATATAGGAATTATATACCCCATCGGCGGGGACAATGGTTCAGCCCGGACTGCCCAGACTACTTTGAGCTTGGCAAGTTCATGGTGCCCAAAGGGCCGGCTAATCGAGGGGCGAGGAGTGGGACACTCGCGGGTTCCACCGATTATATCAGCATGCAACCGATCGGGGGTGACACAGTTTCATTTCGGGGTTTCTAAAGAGCTCTTTAACTTGGGACGAAGATATTTCACCGCCAATAGGCCCGACGAAATGTGGCGGTTGCTACGGCACCGGGACCTCGACCAATCCATTGTCACACTCTATCTTTGCGTGAGTTTGTTTATGCATTACCCGCTCGTACACCACTAATTCTAGCTCTCCGATCCTATAATGGCGTGACCACATGTGCTTGCAGGATGCAAGCATTGATAGCCCGAACGAAGAATGAGCCAATTGTGTTTCTATGTCCAGCGTATATAGACGTGGCGTATTTTTCTCATTACTGGATGGAGAGCCAGAGGAACCAAGAGCTCAAGAAGTTGGGCAAGGCCGAACAATATAAACACTATAAAAGATTGGCCGATGCAAAAGTTAGAGAGATGGCAGACTACATCTGTAAGTGCATGAAGAAGGTCAAATCGGAGGCCGGTTGTCTCATTGCAGCCCAACATATCAAGTAAGTCAAAAGCAATACTTTTTATTTTTTGAACACTTGGAATCTATTTCTAATCAAATAAAATGGTGTAGCATGGCCGGTATACAAACAACAGCATACATTAGCCACTGGATTACTTGGATAATCTTCCCTCAGGATGGATGTGCCCTTAGGCTGGATTCGTTGTATGATACGCCAAAAGGCCTCTATAAACATTTTGAAGAGGCCCTGCAACTGTAAGTCACGACACTTGTATACTATTTCATACCACAAACTTATGTAAGTCATGACACTGTGGGATTTCGTACAGGGCTTACAAGGATTACTTGAAAGACCTCGAGTCAATCGATCGGAGGCACCGCATACGCAAAGAAAAACATAAGGACCAAATGAAGATCAGGCGAGATTACGAGGTATATGTAGCATTACTCTCGTTTGCTCGTCCATATTGAATGGTCTCATAATATTCTAACCATTTTCTGGTACATATATCGTGCATGCAGTGCGGTAAGCAGCCTACAGGCACCAACCTGTGTGGTTTCTATACGCATGCGTACATATCCCGCAGGTGGCGTGTACCGTACTACGTGGCGCGGTGACGAAGAAAACCACGCTAAATTTTTGGGCGAAAGACTTGGGCGACATTACGTTCAAGAAACGGTTGGCGCCATCCGTAGGGGCGTCATTGAGGACGTTATTGCTACCTACCGGTCATTTCTTCGACCCTAAGAGCAACCTTGCCACAAACGAGAGCTTATGGGAACTACGGGATTTGGAGAAATAAGCTATCGTGGGATGACCCTTCTTTTCGATTAGATGTCATTTGTAAATACTTTGTAACCTAAACTTGATTGATCGGTCGATCGTTCGATCGAGTTTGTAAATTGTGATGGTGATCACTTTTAAACTCTAAGTGCTTTAATTGAATGTCCATGTTAGTTGAATGTCGAATTGTGATGCATGTTCAAGATTTATGTCAATATTCTCTTATTTTATTATTTAATATGTGGTTTAAATCATAATTTATAATTTTATAATATTTTTTGAATTATTTTTTTTTATTAATCCTGAATTAATTAACCGTGGCGGTCTTTTAACAAAAACCGCCATGGTTAATACATTAACCATGGCGCCATGGTAAATCTATTAACCGTGGCGGTTTTTTGTTAAACGACCGCCACGGTTAATAGATTTTCCATGGCGGGCAAGGAGACCGCCGATTAACCGTGACCCTAGCTCCGTGGCGGTTCCTATGCCCGCCACGGAAAATAAAAAATGTCCGCCACGGAAGTTCATTTCTGTAGTAGTGAATGAGTATCCATGTCCAATTGAAACAGCTCTGTACTATGCTAATATTATCCTATCTCAAATGACAACCCGTATGTAACTAATGTTACTGATTTTTTGTTCCATGTGTAATAATATGATGCGCTGTAATTCCTCCTTGCTGGCCTGTGACAAGCACAGGGGTACCTGCTAGTTAATTGTATATTCGCTGAATTGTGCAGAACACGAAAGACTACAACGCAGAGTTAAGACATAGTCACATAGTTCCACACGTTTCACAATGCCCTTCTCTCACAACACGATATAAATATTGTTTGTCTCTCTTCTTCACGTTAGATAACTTGGATCTAGTGGTAGCTTATATATTGTTAATGACAACCTAAATGTTGCCTGGGTCTTGAATTGAACCAAGGTAGTAGTGTTTGCCAACAAATGGGAGCAGAATGAAGTGAATTTGCTGTGGCCAATAAATCTGTCGACAGCCAAAGCACTGACGTAATTGTTTTTATATACGGTTGGTGCTGGGACGTTTAACAACTTCTGACCACGAAATGTATCTTGTTCTATCGCCTGTCTGCAGCGGGATTATATTTGCTGGCCTAGGTGATGATATGCGAGCCTGTGACCAATGGTCATCTCATCTAGGCACTCGATCGCCAAAGCCCTCTTCACCATCAATCAGGCCAACAGAAACCATCCAAGAGAGCCGCTCTCGATGCTGTACGCGGCTCAAACTTTTAACAGCACTGCTTTGATTTTCAAAGTAGGCCGGAGCAAGATTATTTGCTCCTTTTTTTTTTCTCTTTTGCGAAAGAAGTTGTGCTTTGAAAGTCGCATTTTATTGTTCCTGCTAGTGCTAGTAGAGGATTAAACGTGAGTTCTTCGGAGAATGCTGTGCCGCCAACTGTTGCGCCACAATGTTGGTGCCCTCTCTTTTTTAGTTAGATTCTTCCAAATGGCACGAGAGGTACACGTAGTGAGATATGTCTTTCTTGCTTTAAACAATATACAGGCGTACGGGGTTTTGTAATATTATTTAAGGTTGGGTGCTGGCGTCGGAACTCAGTCAAGTCATTGAAATCGTCACCATCTAAATGTTTTGTTTATCATATTGCTCATGAGGTTAGGAAACTACGCGGAAGCTAAAAAAAAACAAACAATCCTCCTTTGTACCATGATCCCTCTAGTGTGTTCCCTGCATCTCCCTCTGCGTTTCTCGAGCTGCCTCTGTGTTTTTATTTTTTCTGTTTTAATTTTACTTTTTTCTTGTCTTGTTTTTTTTTTAAAAAATAATAATTTCAGTAGGGGTCGAGGCCTTTCATGTTTTTCCTAAAAAAATTAAGTTGAGGATAATGTCCAAGCTAAGGAGGCAGGGAGCCACAGTCCTAGCCCCACATATCAACTACTCCCTCCGTTTCAAATTATAGTTCACTTTTGGCTTTTCTAGATTCATTTCTTGTACTATGTATCTAGACATAGTGTATAACTAGGTGCATAGCAAAAATCAATGTATCTAGAAAAGCTAAAAGCGAACTACAATTTGGAACGGAGGAAGTATCTTATTATTAGTAATTCATCAATATATATAATCAGTCCCTCGCTCGGTCCTTTCCCCTCCCTCGCTCCCATAGGCGACTCGGGGAAACCCTAAGCGCCGCCACCATCCCGCTCTGCTCCCTCTCTTTTCTTTCGTCGCTCGGCCGGGTGGATGGGCCTTCGGCACTTGCAAGGAGGGTGGTGGTTGGGTGCTCTTGGCCGGAAGGAGCATCGTTGTCAAGGAGGGTGGTGGTTGGGTGCTCTTGGCCGGAAGGAGCATCGTTGTCGACCCATGGTGCTACTTTCTCTCTGCCGTGCTGCGGTGATTTTTTCGTTGTTTCGTTTGGATCCACAACCTCCATGGGGACACCAACATTTACCGGTGAAGGTCGCGGGCGGTAGGTACACCATCGGCGGCATAGCAGGCCTCACGCGGCACTGCGGTGGCAGCTCGGGTCATTTCAGGATCTAAGCGACCTGGATCCGCCGCCGGGTAGCTGGATCCAGCGCCCCTAGGCGGGGACGGCGCCTAGCGTGCTGGTTAGGGGGGGCGGCAGCCGCGAGGTGGCCCGGAGGTGGTGCCTTGGTCGGCCGCGGTCAGGCAGGCCGACTTGCTCAAGGTGGATAGGTTCGGCGGCCTGGTTGGATCCGGTGCCCCTTGTTGGTCGGCGGCCGACCTATTCTGCTTTTATGGAGTCCCTTCTTGGTGGCAAGATCCACCTCCCTCTGCCCGGTTCCACGCCCTCGGCCATGGCACTGGCTGCCTCCGGCCAGCCGGGCATCTCGTTGATTGTGCGTCCACGGTGGCGGTCGATTGCACCATGGTGGCCTAGACTAACGGTCTCCGGTGGTCATGGTATTGGCCATGGTTCTCGGATGAAAATCCTGCTTGGTCTTCGATTTGGTGCCGGCAACGATGGTGCTATAGTGCATCGTTCTCCTTCTTGAGGGTGTTGCTGTGAGAATCTCAACCTCAAGGTTTCCTCTAGGTGAAAACCGAGAAGAACCGATGTTGGTTCAGCGGCGGTGGCATCTTGATGTCGCCTTCCAGCTGGGGCGTCGCTATGGAGTCCTTGCGAGGGCAATCTTGTCCTTTGTGGAGGGATGAAGAGAGTTGACATGCAACACATGATCCAAACATCAAGTTTCTAAGTAGGCGTGTGATGTGACGGATTGGTGTTAGTGCGAAGTTGTTGCAAGATTAGAGCGGGAGTGAAGAAGAAGATTGAAGCTTAGTCTTTAGTTTTCTTGCTTTGTTTTTAGCTTTTTTCTTGTTTTATGTAATCCTTCATCTGAGGTTTAGAGTCTAAGAGCTCTTATAATGTTTTTTTGCTATATATATCCACTTGTGGAGGCTGGATTGAAATATATCCTTCATTTAAAAAATCAGTACATATAATCAATGTTTCCATGGTATGGAAAGAACCTGACTAAAAGAGTATCTTAATCCTTGATCATACAAACACCAAGATCGCTATCATTACTAGCCGTCATCGCCCATCCCCTTGGCCACCCAGAATCACTATAGGCACCGAGTTTATCTAGGAAAATTATAATAAGGTATCATTTTCAATCAGAGAATCACTTGCCACAGACAATTTAAAGCATGAACAGCTCTACTAAACTGGCTTGCCGCAGTTCAACGATATAATTCATGTTTCTACATGTATGAAAAGAATCTAACTAATAGAGTATCTTAATCCATGTTGATCAGAGACAATTTTTAATATTAAAGTCTAAAACGTAACTGTTTTCTACAACTAAAAGGACCAAAAACCACCATCAAGCCTCCCTATATAGAAACCCATAAGTAACAAGAATACATGATACCAAAAGCGCTAGGTAACGTCCTTAAATGTTTTATCATATAGATGCATGCACATGAAAAAATGATTATTATAAAGTTATTATGTAATAAGAAGTTCTCATAAACTTGCTTTTCTAGATGCTCCTCAAAACTTATCAGTCTTTAGCTTCAACTCCTCAGCTATCTATCTGTGTTGTTTACGGACGACTCTCTTCCTACTCGTAGGAAATGGTTGGAGATGACATGTCTCCACAACAGCAGAGATAAAATTGTTTTTTTGGTTTAATTTAATTCAGACAAAAGTAAACTAAAGAGCTTGTTTTAGGAATAAATCTCTAATTAAAAGTTCCAACATAAAACATTAAGAAGATTACATTATAAAGTACAAAAAGAACAAGAAATGTTCAATTTTGTAGCCGTGGAGGATACATGTTATAAGTTTAGTGCACATGACTTTACTTCTTTATGCACAACATGAGTTCATTGCCATAGAGGCTCATGCACGTCTCGACTCTCTTCTTTCTAAACTGGAAAAAATTTTTCCCCAGCAGTGGCCGTCATTTGACCCATGGGCTTTATACTTGTTAAGTTTGGAATGGGCTTGGCCCATTTTTCTGTGCAGTTTCGGCCCATAAAAGGCATTTTCCTTCGCTGTCCGTGGCTCCCTCTCATCTTCAGTCCATCCCCACTGGCGCCCGGCGGCGAAGGACGGCGAGCGGAGATGACGACAGATGGGTGGTAAGCTGCAAGCAAGAGCAGGAGAAGAGCAGTTACTCAGTGAGTACCTCGCGCCCCGATCCATTGCCATCACAATCTATTTCACGTTCATCATTCAGTTTTGGTTCTGCCAATTTCCGGCGTGGTATGGTAACGCGATTCATCCCGGTCTGATTTTGTTCGTTAGGTTTGCCTAGGTTTATCGATTACAGGGGATGCGTGTGGTGGCTAGCACCGATGAATGCTGTGTTAGTATGTTGCGACTTGCTAGAGTTCTCAGCAGAAAAAAAAAAATTTACCGGCGCTAAGCTGCCACTTCGTGCCTCCTGGGTCTCGCTAATCACACCTTAGGGCCTAACTCATTGCAAAATTCCTTTGGCCTGTTCGTTTGATCACAAAATCAAAGTGACTGGAGGGCGTTGAGGGGCATTTCGACTTGTAGTGGTTTTAGCCCCCCTCAATCCCTTCCAATTCTCCTTTGTTCTGTGATCAACAAACAAGGCCTTGGCCTTAATTTGTTTTTTTTTAATTGCAAAATTATGATCCTCTCTGGAAATTTTGAAATGGGTGATGTTTTTAGACCCATGAACAGCAACAGCCAATAATTTGTAAATTGTTCTTTTATAATACCAACAAAACATGCCCGGTGCGTTGCGGGGCGACGTAGGTGTCCGTGTCCGATACTCATGCTTAGCAAGTTCAATACTTGTGCTAATAGAAAATGTGTCTATACATGCAATGAGACATATTATTGTGCACTCACTTAATACCTAGCTATTTTATTTGATGTTAGCCTTACCTGTGTGGCCGGGGGAAATCAACCATGAGGGTGCGCTTGTCCCTGTCCGGCGTGCACGAAAGACTTGGCTAGATGCGTGTGCAGCTGGCCGCGCACGCATGGGTAGACGACGGCCCGGGCGCCCTTGGCTACTGGCTTGGAGGCGGCGGCCCGGGCGCCCTTGGCTGTCCGGGCGTGTCTGATTTTTCCTCAATTGGAATCTGTCTCTCGATTTCTATTTGATCGATTCTTGCATATGGGATTTGTTTCGTTTTTTGTGATGGCCTCAATTCAGTCTGTTTTATCTTGATTTGATGAGTAGTGGTGACATGAGATGCGATGCCTAGTATTTATAGTCTTGTTGGTATTTGATAGGTTTTGTATTGTACTTAATTTTGTATTACATTGGATTCGATTTTGGGAAGGAGATCCCAGAATGATCTAGGTGGCCTCTATATGTGTTTGGGAAAGGAACGGGTATTACGTTGGATTCGATTTTTGGGAAGGAGATCCCAGAAAGATTTGGGTGGCGTCTATATGTGTTTGGGAAAGGAACAACAACTGTAGATTTAGATTAAGATTCTTTTTCCTATTTGATTCAAGAATTTGCTTTGAACCCAAACGGCACGAACACAGGCAGATGAGAGGGGGAATATATATGGCGGGTGAACAAGTCTTTCCTCTCTACAACAGAGTAGTAGTACGGGTGGGGTTTTCCTTTTTACCTTATTTGTTTAGGTATAAAAAAGAAACGGTGCCGTACGTGATTAGCGAAGCCGAGAGAGCGGAAGAAAATTTCTCACCGTTAGGGGCCGAAGAAAAGAAGAGGTGAAAAAAATATGGCAGACATTTTCTCTCTTTATTAATAGGTATAGATTTTTAAAAAGTTTTGGACATCTCAGGAAAGTTTGATTTCATATCAAAGTGTTTGGCTATGCATCTTACAAAAATATGACATGACCCCCAGTGTTGTAAGAGCAAAGAGGAGTTTGAATGCCGGTGCCATCAGGGTGAAAGGGTATCTCAATGTATGTCTGAGGGCTGCACTTCGTGGATGATCCTTAAGGTCTCAAAAGTTGGGAAAATATGAGGAAAATGTCCTCTATGCATATGAACACAACCTCTCATTCTCTCTTGGAACACTTCTGATGACTCCAATTAGGCCCTGTTTGGTTTCTTTGGGACTAGGGACTAAATTTTAGTCCCATTTAGTCCCCAAATTACTAAACAAGAGGACCAGGGACTAATTTTTAGTCTCATTTAGTCCCTAGTCCAATAGACTCTTGGGAGGGGCTAGGGACTAATTTTTAGTCCCTATTAGTCTCTAGTGCCCAATCCCTCCAACCAAACAGCCCTTTAGTCTCCCACACACCTACATTTGTCCTAGGAGTCTTATAAAACGGCACAGAACTTTGCACTGATGGCATGGAGAATCATACACCTTTGTGATATTGCAACTGTCCCTTTCGTAGCATTTCTTACATGCACCAACATATAGTAGATAAAAATTTACGAGGCATGCTGTAGTCCAATTGGATTTATTTGCAGTTAAGCCTCAAACCTGCTTATAGTTGTGACGAGCATTCCAGCATGTTGTGAATTTGTGCCTTTTTAGACAGTATTTCCTAGTGTTGCAGAGCTCACCAACTGAGTTCTTTTGAGATCACATTTTTGCAGTACCAAATTTTGCTATGACCTTGTCTATTCCCTTCCTATTTCATTATTTTTTTTCTTACCCATTGTCAAGTGAAAACACTGTTCTGAAGTCTACTTATGAATTTCATCATCATATTATAGGCCGCTATGTAGGTACACTGGTTAACCAGTTGGCACCATTGTTATAATAAATTACTTAAAAGCTTTGATAATATTGCAATTTTGAATGAGCACTGCCAGCTTTGATTTAGACCTGTCCCACAGTTTGAGCTTGGCTCTAGGCCTTTTAAGTTCCCAGAAATTAGCTGAGCAGAGTTAGTGTCTGAACAACGCTCTGACCAAGCAGATGCAAGTACCTCTTGGAATCCAGGGATGAGGAGATGAGCTCTGGGGATGACAAGGAATATGATCTGAAATTGGATTTTTACAATGTGAAGGATTGATAAAAAAACTGAATTTAACCTGAATGCATACTCCATTCTGTTTCTTTTTTTGTTGTCCTGTTCAGTATACTAATCTGTTGTTATTCTGTAATTGTGTTAATTTCATCAGTGTGAAAGATGTAGATATTCTGGCGTCCATATTTTGTAGTTGTATTAACTTCATGTAAGGTCATGGATAGTGAATGGAAATGGATAAAACATTGTAGTGTAATCTGTTGAGCTGTAGGATTATGTTATTGTGTTGTTTACTTGTTTCTTGATGGAACATTGTCTTGGTTTTCAGCACTTAACCCTGATAAGTGGTTAGAGTTCAAGCTCCAAGAGAAGGCAACGGTTAGCCACAGTCTAGAGTTATTCAGGTAACTATTGAAGACATTTTTCCTTCATTTCATGACTTTAGGAATACTTCTTTGTCTTGTCATTTGATGGAATATGTGGCTAGTGCTTTTACTGTGGAGTATCTTAATCTTGTGTGGCACTGTATAAGTGCTGAATTGTTTGAGTGCTGAATTTGTTTTATCATGATTCTGGTATGTATAAGTGCTTCAATGTGAGACTTATGCAAGTTAAGTTTACCTTGTATGTTTTCATTTGATCCATAAAATGAGCTGACTTGAACTCAGTAGAGTACCTCTTAATACCTTTTTTTTTTTCTTGTAATAGGATCAGCATTATGGTAATTGGGTTATGTTTGAGTTGTGTAGGCTTAATTTTGTCTTTTTTCATAACTGGAATTCAGTAAAAGTACCTCTAGAATGAAATTTTCCTTACTGGAATTCAGTGGAATTTAATTTTTCTCATTGGAATTCTGTAGAGTATTTATGGAATTTAGTGGAGCCTTACTTTTGTGGATCATTATGCTTGAGTTTGTGGTGTCGATTGGTGTGGTTTATTGAGCAGTATTTTAGTGGTTGCAAAATCTGGTAGTGTACTAGAAATGTCCATGGCGTTGCCGCTTATGGCCAGTGTGTTGTTGACAACGCTGATGGCCAGAAATTAATTGTATCAAATTATCTTCAAGTGAGAATACATATTAAAGATGAGGGATCGTGTTGCGTTAAAGAGCTGCTCTACCGAGCAGTAATTCCTCTATCTCTTATCCATCTAGCAAGCATGAGCAACAAATCTCTCCTATGCAGTGCAAGGAGTAGCAACAGCAAGATAGTTATTGTTAGTTGCCAAAGAGGAAATGCAAGTGAGAGTACATATTAAAGATGAAGGATCATGTTGCGTTAAAGAGCTGCTCTGCCGAGCAATAGTTCCTCTATCTCCTATCCATCCAGCAAGCATGGGTAACAAATCTCTCTTCTATGCCGTGCAAGGAGTAGCAACAGAAAGATAGTCATTGTTAGTTGCCAAAGAGGAAATGCTCAGATACACAAATAAATATCATTGGAGATTGGTAATATTCAACAACCTGGATGGCAACTTAGTAGCTAACTACTGCTGGCAACAAAGCACACTGAGTATGCCTTAGCAGAAGCAGTGAACATATACTTCTCCTCAAAATGTAGATATCTAACAAGCTGTGTTTTCAACCAAAAGGCATACTTCTCCTTAAGATGCCCGTCGTCCAACTACTGCTGGCCGTCGTCTCCCTAAGCAGAGATGGCGCAGGTGAGCAGCTGCTGCCAAGCCCTGCGCGCGAGGGGAGGGCAGCGCGCTGCGGGCCTGTAGCCCTGCACGCAAGACTCAATGGAGCGCGAGAGCAACGACGCGGGCGTTCGCGCAGCAGCCGCCGCCGCGGGCGCGTGGTCGAGCAACACGCACACGCGAGCACCTGCAGTCCCAGCTCCATCACTGCGGCGCCAGTTTCCTCTATCGCATCACCTGAACGCGAGCGAGCCAACTAATTCGACATAGAAAAGAGGCGAAGGAGATAAGCAGAGTAGCGCCATGGCAACGGTGGTCAGCGGCCGGTGGACGCGCGTCTACATGCTCGGCTGCGGCGCGTTGGGTGCGATGGTGTCGCTCGCCGCCGCCGCCGCCGCCTCAGGCGCGCTCTTCGTGGTCAAGTCCGCGCCTGCGGGGACAGCCGTGGTGCACCTGCGGCGCGACAGGAGCACCCTGTCCGCGCACCGGAACCCGCACGGCCGACGGGGAACGCTCTGCTTCGTGACGCAGTCCAGCATGCATCGGTTCTCATCTCCGACCACGATGCCGACGTGCTGCTCCTTGTCCCAAGCGACCTCACCAGCCACAGAGGAGATGGTGGTGTGCTGCTCATGGCCACATCGCACGCCGTGGCCACCATTTCGTGCTCCATGGCCACCATCGACGTCATGGACTAGACTTCGCCGGTCCATAGCGCAGTCCGAGCATCTGCTGTATTCGACTTACTACGGAATGACGATGTGGATGCTGCAGACGTCGAACGAGTAGTAGAACGGGGAAAAGGACCCGCTCTCCTCCGATGGGAAGCACTTCGATCTCATGGTTTGACGTCACAGGTTCCATGTACATGCATCCTTCGCGCGGCCAGGGAGCACAAAGCCTCCTCGGGAGGAGAGTGAGCTGCATGGCCGGCCGAGTTCGCCGGAAAAAGCACGGCGGCAGCGGCACATGAATCTGGAGTCTTAGTTTTCTACTTTTCTCTCCTCATCGAGTAGCAGCGATGCTACGTGGGCCGCAATAACTTACATGGGCCGATCTGTTATGGCTTCCTTCACTGTTTGCTTGCTGCCGCAGGATCAACATCGGAGGGCAAATGGCGGACTACGTTGCTGGACGTAGTAGCTCGCTATGTTAGAGGAGCCGGTTCCTCTCCCACCCCTCTTCCCCTACGCCGCCGCCGCCGGGCCATGGACTCCGACTCCGGCCGCCGCCTATTCATGGACTCCGACACAAACACCGTCTTTGGGCTGCGGATGAAGAAGGCGTCCTTCCTCAAGAATGTCTCGGAGGTGCTCAGCGAACTGTTCACTACTGCCAACTTCAAGTTCTTTCAAAGACGGGCCTCGAGCTCCGTGCAACGGACACCGATGACTTCCGCTCGTTGTGCTCCAACTCCACTCCAAGGGCTTCGATCCCTACATGTGCGGCGGCGGCCTCTCCGGCGCCTGAACCTCGCCCGACTTGGGCGACCTCTCCGTAAGGCGCCTTTGTGTTAGATATGTGTCGAATAAGTGTACAAGTTTGGGTTACGTTGGACTTGAGCTGTATTAGGGGCTAGGATAGAGTTGTAGTCGAACTCGTGTCCTAGGGGGCCATAAATATGAGGCCACCCCTGTTGTAACGTGAGGCGACTTGGCGGCCTGGTTTGTGGTGGCGGCGAGGTCGCGGGATCGCCCGGATGCGGTGTAGCAGGCGTTTTTATGGGAGGGCGCCCGTAGTCATTGCCCCGAGGATTAGGCACATCGGTGAACCTCGTTAAAAAAACATCGTGCCTTTGTGTCGTTCTCGTTCGTGTATTTTCTTCTATGGTGATTATGCTTCCGGCGCACTCTAACAAGTGGTATCGGAGCGGTTAATAGAAGAAGATCGTGGGATGTGCGATGGATATGTTCCACATGGTGCAAGGCTCGCATGGGTGTGTCCGGAGAAGGACATGGCGCAAGGTGGAGCATAGCGGCGATCAACAACTCGATCGGTGGAGTTGGACACCGGGCGGGTGGCTCGGACCGCCCAATGAGCTGCAATCAACGGGATCGTTCGGGCGTGGAAATCGGGTTGATGGCAGCCGGTGGCTGCTGCTCGATAAGGGTCGACAGGCGTGATGGCCGGGTTCGGCGGTGCGGCCGGAAGGCGTCGTAGATGAAGACGGCGGCTTTGACTCGTTGGTCGATCGACGGGAGATTGATCTTGGATCGGGGTGTCGTTGCGAATTAGCAACGATGGTGGCGAAACCACGGTGTGGACTTCGGCGTATATTGTGGAGGTTTCATGCACCGCAATGTTGTGGGCGACTCGGTATGGACAAGCAAAGGCGTATGGCGGTGATCTCCTTGGAGGCAGATTTGGATATGTACATGGGTGTTCGGTTAAGGAAAAAAAAAAAGGAATTAATGAACATGGACATGTGCATGCAAGGAATCGAGCCCGGTGTTTAGGAGAGGAGCTATGCGTGGCGTGTTTTGGCCTTGGGACTTGTGCTTGGCCTGGATGGATTTGTCTCGGTGATCAAGAAAAGCGGGACTGGTTTCCATGTCGGAGACATTGGTGTATCGTGTTGTAAACGGAGACATATCCGGTGCACGGAGACTCACGGGGGATATTGCGGCGTGACATGGAAAAGGGTAGTATGGAGTGTTGCGGACACGAACGGAGACAACGTGCCAGAATTGGATTCCGGTGGAGTCCGACTTGGATTACGAAGAGTCGGCTTGCACTTGCTGTTTTTCTGGTCTCCATAAATACAGAGGTTCACGGTATATTGCGAGATCAAAAGCAATTGGGCGATCGAGCGTAATTTGCGGAGTTGCGCGGCGATCTGCGGGCGGCGCTTAAGCTGGTTGGCTTTGTCGTGTCGCGGCGGCGGGACAGTCAACGAAGGCTTTGCGGCGGCGTGGGCGGCACAAACGGCGGTGTGCGGCGGCGGCGATATGGCGGACTGCCCAAAGACGCGTGCGGGAGGAGTGGGGCTGTGGTGGCGTGTGTGCGACAGGAACAAGCGCGTGGGTGACGTGCTTGGTGCGTGTGGAGCGAGCACGCAGGTGTACATAAGGTACGTGTTTTTCGGCGATCTGTGGCAACAGCGGATGGCGTCGATGGCATCCAAATTTGAGGTGACGAGGTTTGATGGCACCGGAACCGGATGTGGCGGACAAGAGTGAAGGATCCGTTGGCTCAACAGTATCTCGAAAGGTGCTCTGGCCGGGGTTAAGCGGAGAAGGTAGGTGATGACAAGTGGGAGGAGATGGAGGCAATGGGGTTGTGCAACTATCGGGTTATGTCTCTCCGATCAGATCATGTACCATGTCATGGAAGAAACTTCGCCAAAGAAAATTTGGGACAAGTTGGCGGTCGGTTCATGTCCAAGACGGTGACTCGAAGTTGTATCTTAAGCGTAAGTTGTTTGGCTTGAAGATGCAAGAGGAGTCGATCTTGCGAGCACATCCATGTCTTTAATCAATTGATTGCTGATCTTGTGAAGGTCGATGTGAAGGTTGATGATGAAGACAAGGCTGTTATTCTTCTTTGTTCGTTGCCAAGGTCTTATGAGCACTTAGTTACTACACCGACATACGGGAAGGAGGACATCAAGGTGGAAGACGTTGTTCTTTGCGTTGCTTGCTCATGATCAAAGGAGGAAGAATAATGCAACAAATGAGTCTTACGGTGATGCTCTTGTAATCAGGCGTGGTGATCGTATTGTGGAGGATAAGAAAGACAAGAAGAAGAAGGGTCCGCGGTGCTATAAGTGCAACGATCCGGGACATCCGAAGAAGGACCATCCACAACCGAAGAAGGATGAAGGATCCATAAATTTTGTGATTGCCAATACGAAAAATGACTCGGATAGCGATGGTGACCTTCTCGCGGTGTCAAGTGAACGTCTTGTGATGCGTGGTTGTTGGATTCAGCTAGCTCGTTCCATGCAACATCAAAGAAGGAGCTTTTCTCATCATACACCGAGAAGGATAATGGTTTTGCTTACTTGGGAGATGGTTCGGGCTATCTTGTTGTAGGAGTGGGCAACATCAAGTTCAAGTTGTGTGATGGAAAAGAGATGTTGCTTAAGGGTGTGAAGCATGTAGGGGCTAACGAGGAATCGATTTCGCTTGGTTTATTGCATGAAGAAGGTTGGTTGTATCGGGCGGTTTCGATAAGAAGACCTTGAGAATCATGCATGAAGGCAAGGCAGTCATGGTTGGTGAGAAGTCAAGTGCACACCGGTACAAGCTGAAAGGAAGCGTTGTTGAAGGTGGAGTCATGGATGGCAATGCAAATGTAGTGGTGTTCTATCTCGATGGTGATGCGGCCGTGGGATCGGCCTCATCGGGTTGTTCTAAGTGAGCGGCGAAGGAGATGGCTCAAGTCCAGTACATGGAGGTTCGCATGCATGGACGGCTTCAAGATG
This sequence comes from Hyparrhenia diplandra, assembly GCA_015847255.1. Taxonomy (NCBI): domain Eukaryota; kingdom Viridiplantae; phylum Streptophyta; class Magnoliopsida; order Poales; family Poaceae; genus Hyparrhenia; species Hyparrhenia diplandra. Next base: position 33,623 of record JADLZK010007260.1, read on the forward strand.
GCGTGCATATTCCGCCAAGGTGGAGTTTGTTAGATATGTGTCGAATAAGTGTACAAGTTTAGGTTACGTTGGACTTGAGTCGTATTAGGGGCTAGGATAGAGTTGTAGTCGAACTCAGGTCCTAGGGGCCATAAATATGAGGCCACCCCCTGTTGTAACCCTGTGAGACGACTTGGCGGCTGGTTTGGGTGGGGGCGAGGGCGCGGGATCGCCCGGATGCGGTGTAGCTGCTGTTTATGGGGAGGAGCGCCCGTAGTCATTGCCCCCAGAGGATTAGGCACATCATCGAACCTCGTTAAAAAACATCGTGCCTTTGTGTCGTTCTCGTTCGTGTATTTTCTTCTATGTGATTATGCTTCGCGCACTCTAACGGCTGAACCTCACCGACATGGACGACCTATCCAGGCTTTGAACCTCGCCGACATGACCAAGGCTCTCGCCCCGGCAACAACGGCGACATCGTCACCATCAAGTACGAGAATGGCGAGAAAGATCATTACCATCTCGTTGGACTCGCCGGGTAAGTTCGGGACCCGCATGTCTTTTTGCGCTAGCTGCTCTTTGTACTTACCCCGTGCTGATTTTTGGGTTTGTGGAAATGAACAGAGGGTGTTGTGATTTCGGATTTGGATTTTGATTTCATGCCCGTCGACATCTCGGAAAACCCGGAATACCTGTACGATGCCATAGTCCTCATGCCCCGTGCCAAGTTTATGAATTTTTGCAACAAGCTCAGCACTTCGGGACAGGGGACGGGAAAACTGGTACATAGATTTTATCCACGGTGATTTATAAGGCTAATCGTTATTCTTTGGCGCATGGAGGATTCTAGTTACGTACCTTGAACCATTTCCATCTCCGCGCCTGTAGCCGCTGTTCATGCGTATCTCGGTGGACCAGGACCGTGTCAGCTTCTCCAGCGATGGAAAATTCAAGTCATCAACAATTGTCCGCACTGCAGGACCCAAAATGATGACAAGGTACCTACCGGTTTGACCCTCTTAGCCCCTCAAATTGGAATGTGTATCATCCTCCGAACATCTCGTATGTGATTGTAACATGAAATGCAAAGTGAACAATCATATACGTGATGTGAATGCCCTAATGTTGTTAGCAAGTGTGCATTCTTGGTTAGGTTACCTTTTAGCCCGGTTGGTTGATAGACACTAGATTAGCGAGAACATGCATACATATCTTGCCTTAGAATGTCTTTGTCTCACTAATGTTGCTCTTAAATGCATCGTTGGGAGTATTAGTTTAGTCTGTATAAATGGATTTGTTAATTTGTCTACATATGCATAAAGCGGAACATGATTCTTCATTTGGTTGATTACATTGGTAGTATAGGTAAATAGGATTGAATTTGGCGTTTGCTTTTTAGTTATTGCTTATTTCCTTCTTAAGCGTGAAGAGACGGGTGGAGGAAGTGCGGTGCGCACTACCATCTTTTTGTTCTATAAATTTCAATTGGTTCTATCAAATGGAGTAACATCTTTATATCTTGTGCCATTCAACTTCTATTTTAAGAAAATTGTTGAATGGATCCCATTTATGCGTATGTGCACTAGTTAATGGGTCATGTTTGTATCAATGCAGCCAAATGAAGCTACACAGTATAGAGATGGAAAAAATATTTCCCCGACCTTTGACCCGAGGTACGAAGAACTTCTCCATGGTGTCTACCCCCGATCGATCAAGTGACAATCAAGCTTTTTTGTCGACCTAAGCGCGGTGTTCGAGCACAAGACCGCAAAGATGGGCTACATAAGATATCACATGATGCAGATTCTTGAATCCTCCCGCCCCTTCCCTATACAGATCCCGGTCTTGAGTCAGCGGATGGAGGAGGCGACCTTCCTCAAGAATCTCCCCGGAGGTGCTCGGCCTCGGCGGCACGTTCAAGAAGGCCAACTTGAAGTTTTTCAAAGACGCGGGTCTTGAGCTCCAAGCAACGGACACCTGGCGCTACACGCTTGTCGTGCTCCAACTCCGCTCCAAGGCCTTCGATCGCTACATACGCAACAATAACGGCCTCTCCATGGGCCTGATCCCTCGCCGACATGGCCAAGGCTTCAGCTTCGCCAACAACGCGACATCATCACCATCGAGGCCGGGGGCGGGGTCGAGGCCGTTGTCATCAAGTTCAAGTCGCTTTGGTAAGTTCGGGACCCACACGCGTCTTTACGTTAGCTGCTCTTTGCCCCGACTTTGTGGCTGATTTTGGGTGCGTGGAAATGAACGACGGTAGTGTGATTCAGAATTTTAAGTTGAACCGTGAGTGTCAACGGCGTGCCGCCCCCATTCCGAATACCGTGAATTTCAAGCATCGCGAACACATGGTTGATTTAGGTCACATGTGTTTAGTTTTGTGATGGAGTGATTGTCAACGATCAACATTCTTCCTCTATTTTCTTTTTATCTTTTTATGCTTCGGCTATGTTTCACCCGGCATACGTGGAGTGTGTCGAAGACGTATCTCTTGGTTCGTGTTGTGCGGATGTGGAGCTCGGAGATGGTAGCCGACGGCGAGGTGAAGGGGCCAAGGAGGACGTGCGGCGGCCGGACCGGCGGAGGTGAAGGACGGACGTGAGGCTTGGACCGAGGGACCGGATCGCCGGGTGGCTAGCCATGGTGGTCGACATCCGGGACATCGACGGATGCAAGAGGGCGTGGCGGGACCGTGTCGATCGGGTCAAGACGGGCGAAGCGTGCGCAGAAGCGGGAGCTCGGATGACTTGGCGACTTCGGGCGGTCAAGACGGGCGATGACACGTGTCGAGGAGGTTTGCCGGTTTGTCCTCAAAACCATCGGTGCGGGTTTCGTGGTTTGGGCCTCAAAACCACGGGCGCTGGTTTCGTGGGTTTGGGCCACAAAACCCGAGGCGTTCCGGCGGATGGAAGGGCGGCACGTGGCGGCATCGGGAGGTTGCGTGGATGCAAGGCTACCGATGAGGAGGCGTGGTGGCCGTCGGATCGAAGATTACCCGAGTCGGCCGAAATAGCCTTAGGGTTACAAGATTGACTCATGTATCTTAGGGGGTAGTTCAGGCGGAGGGAATATGGGGCTATTTAGCGTAGGCATACCCCTTCATCCTCCCTTGCCTCTCATTTTACAATTTCTAGCTAGGGTTTCCAAACATTGGTGTGAGAGGTCCACCCGATCTTGTATCGATTTTGGTTGGGCAAGGGCTAGCCCTAAGTAGCCTGTCACATGGTGACTTTTGGGATCGATCGATGCTTGAGTTCATGTCTTGTTGTGTTTTTGACTCTCTCAGTATTCTATTTTCGCAGCTTTTCTCCTTCCCTCTTCTAGTGCTTGATTCTTCATTTGTGGACCGTTTCTTGTGATTCTTGTTGCTACAATCCGTTCGTGACCAAGAAACAAAGAGATTCACCCAAAGGAAATCCATTGAATCCTCTTGAGTCATCGGATTTGAGCAATTTTGTGTTTGGGTCGTTTTTGAGAAAAGTGCATGCGAGATCTGAAATTCCTCGCGTTTCTCTTGGTGAAAGTCGAAATTTCTTGGTGGGAAATGATCACCTATGTGCCTAGATCATCTAGGATGAATCTTGTGATCTGAGGTTTCGATTGGAGAGAGTTCTTGGTGATTTGGTGTTCGGTTCTTGAAAATCGCCAAGAAATCGCGGGTTTCTCTACTCGTTCGCGGTGTCGGGTGTGTTGCAACCGATCCGCTTCTCGGGTTGCAATCGGGTGTTCGAATCGAAGTTGCAACCGATCGCTTCTCGGGTTGCAATCGGGTGTTCCGGAATCGAGTTCAATCGATCCCGCTTCTCGGGTTGCAATCGGGTGTTCCGGAATTGAGTTGCAATCCACTTGTGTTTTGTGTTGCAATTTGGCAGCGATTCGGGATCGGACATCGGACATGTACGTACTCTCGAAGAGTTACTTCTCATGACCCATTTCGACCGCTCGGACACATTTGCAATTGGGCCTCTAGTAGTGTTGCAATTGATGCGCTTTCGGGTTGAAATTAGTGCCTTGTTAGGTGGGTCATTTTGTTTTTCATGTCCTCCCTTGATCATTTGTGTATCTAGGTATACTCCTAGTGCATCCACCTAGTTACCTAGGTCGTGATCTCTCTTTTTGCTCGTGATACCTTGCTACCGGTTAGCACGTGTGTTACTCATCTCTCGTTTGAGTTTGCTTTTGAGGTTGGGGGTTGAGCCGATGACCCAAAATTGAAAAGGAAAATCGAGGCTCCCATTCCCCCCCCTCGGTCGCCGTTTCGGTCCTTCAATTGGTATCGAGCAGGTTAAGGATCATATCCACCTTAACCGGTTCTTGATCCTTGAGAAGGCGACATGGAGAGGTTTGGTCACTTTGGTGGTAAGCCTCCAGGAGTTCGATGGCTCCAACTATTCCTATTGGAAGATCAAGATGCAAGCGCATCTCATGGGGATAGATTGGAGAGTGTGGGAGATCGTTGAGGGCGAGAACTACCAAGTGCTAGCCGCTCGAGTGGGTGAGGATCAGATAGCCCAACACAATGCCAACAACCGAGCGCGGGCGTCTTGTTCTCTAGCCTCAAGGATACCGAAGTTTGAGAGAGTTGCCTCTTGTGAGACTGCTCGTGAGGTGTGGAAGACTCTAGAGAGCTACCATGAGGGAACCCCACAAGTCAAGGCCCCGCCTCTACGAGACCTACAAGAGAGTACAATAACCTCATTCAGCTTGATGGCGAGTCCATCGACTCTCTCTTTGCCGGGTTCCGCACGATGCGCAGCAAGCTTCGGCGAACAAGCCGTCGGAGAGGCTCGACGAGCACGAGAAGGCGTGCGGCTCTTGTACGCTCTGGATCGGAAGGTGTGGGATGTGAAGGTGTCCGCGATCATGGAGTGCGCCAACTACGACACCCTCACACCCGACGAGCTCTACGGCAAGCTCAAGTCCTCCGAGATCGAGGCTCGAGATCCAGCGGGCGAAGAATCCATCTGCGCCCGAATGTTGCTCTCGTCTCGGGTAAGGGTAGTTCGAGTTCTTACGCTAACCCTTCACGGATGTCGTTTGCCTTGTCTTCCTTGGTGTGCGTGACGGAGGAGCAGATGGAGAGCCTTGGGGATGATGAGCTTGCACTAGTCATCGGCCGATTCTCGCGGTTCCACAACAACCGCTTGAACCGTCGGCGTGGCGGTCCATCCAAGGGCGGATGCTTCGAAGTGCGGCGATCAGGACCACTTCGCCGCAGCGTGCCCCAAGAAGAACAAGGACAAGTACTCCGGCGAAGTATTACTCCAACAAGCACGACTCCGACAAGCGCAAGGACAAGCGCCAGTACATCTCCGGCAAGTACAAGTCCAAGAAGGGGCTTCGACAAGGAGGCGATCAAGAAGAAGTACCTCAAAGCGTGCCAAGGAGCACAAGCACGCCTTCCTTGCCTCCCTCGGCGACCTCGACAACGACTCTTCGGACGGGCAATCTTCCTCAAGCGATGAGGAGTCCGGCGTAAGGTCGGGGACAAGCTAAATGGACTTTGCTTCTTCACCGACTCCAAGCCGGGGGTTTTACGCACCATGGCCCTCGATGGAGCGGTGGCCACGGCCGCATAAGCCACGGCAAAACGACTCTTCTCCTTCGAGGTATCTCCCACAATCGAGTCTCTCTCCGATGAAGTTGAATCTTTGGGCGTGCGCTAGTGTGTCAAGAGAAGTTGCTTAAAGCGTGCCGCTAGGAGAGAAAGGAGTACAAGGAGAAGTGGGAGATGGGCGTGGACCGAGATAGAGTTGCTTAGGAAGCACATCGATGTCTCTCGATGAGACGGAGTGTGATGCTTGTGCTGTGCATATGTCTAGCATCATGTCTTTGCGTCCAAGTATTCGGCTTTGCTAGATGAGCACGTTGATTTGAAGTCTAGGCCGTCTTTGTTGAGTGCGTGCAAGTCTTGTCCCGACTTGCGATCCGAGTTGGCGAGAGAAGGCTGCCAAGCTTGCTTGTGCTTGAGAAGGCCAACTCGAGATAGCACCGTCTTTGGGATGTGCTAAGTGTGAAGCTTTGGAGTTGGAGCTCATGTCTTGTAGGCATGACAAGGGGAGAGTCGAAGAGGAGATCAAGTATCTTCGCTACGTCCGAGTTGGGTGTCCTGTGGAGAGGCATGCTTGGCATGATGATGAGTCGGGTTCAAGAGGGGGGACCGATACATCGGGTTTAGGCTTTGCTATAGGTGGGAAGGGAGAAGTTATTTATGGCAAGGTTGGTCAAGGTAGTGGTTTGAGCTCGAGTGAGAAACCAACAAACACCCAAAATTGACCAAGATCACTCCACCTAAGCCTACCGAACCCATTGTGCAAGATGGCATTCTCCAAGAGCCAACTAAGACTCCACCTCCCAAACAAGTGTGGCTTCCCAAACCGAACTACCTCAAGAACCCACTTGACACTTTGCCCGGGATCCCCGAGGAAACCCTTCCTAAGGCCAAAACCACAACAAGAGTGAACCATCCACCCAAGAGAGTGAACCAACCACCACCCAAGAGAGAGGTGAGGTATCACTTTGTGAGTATTGCCGGAGAGATGGTCACTTGGTTGAGTTTTGCTTTAGGAGGAAGAGGGATGCTAGGCGTCGAGTGGAGTTTGAGAACCGCGTGACATGTATCACCCACCACTTGGCATGTATGAGAGGGGTGTGCGATCGGTTCGAGAGGCGCTTTTTGCTAGGCCTGAAGGTAGGAGGCCTCATAGGTTTGGGCCACGGTTTGTGAGACCCTTTGGTGGTCGTGCTCGCGAGTGGATGTAGATCCTCGCTTTGGGAGATTTGAGGTTGACAAGAGAAGTGCACCACGCTTTGTTGTGCGTGGTAGCGGTTGGTAAGATGGGGCGTGGGATGGTTGTTTTGCCTAATGCATATTTGGGGCAAGATGGTCAACACCGGTACTCTTCCAAGTTTACTAACCCCTTGATGTTGTGCCATATGCTCATCCCATGTTCTATCGTTGATACATTTGGAATTTTGGAGGACATGTGGCTCATTGACTCGGCTGTTCTCGACACATGACCGGTAACTCCAAGTGGTTCTCTAGCCTCACCCCATGAAGACGAAAGAGTACATCACTTTCGGGGGGGAAGAACGAGAGGGAAGATTCTATCTCGAGGGTCAATCGGGATCAATGACCACTTTGTACTCAAGGATGTGGCGCTCGTCTCCAACCTTCACTTCAACCTCGCTTTACGTCTCTCGGCTCATGGCGACGGGTATGAGTGCGCTTCAAGGTTGGGTGTTCTCGAGTTTTGGACTCTCGCGATGATCTCATTTCTTTGGATTGTGCCATTTGGGCAAGTCTTTTCGTGCTGATTTTTCTCGAGGCTTTGGCACTTCTTGTTGCTTGTTGGCGGGTCCTCCTCGATTTGTGGAAATGGCATAGGAGACTTGGACACTGAGCTTTGACCTTCTCACGAGGTTAAGTTCTATGGGTCTAATCCGAGGATTGCCTAAGCTCAAATTAGAGAAGGATTTGGTTTGTCATCCCCTCGCCGTCACGGGAAGATGGTATCCGCTTCCCACCACCCGTTTCTCAGTTATGACCTCGAGACCAGGAGAGATCCTTCACATGGACACCGTTGGTCCATCTCGGGTGAGGTCGGTGGGTGGGAAGTGGTAATTGTCTAGTGATCGTTGGCGATTTTTTTCGAGATACTCTTGGGTCTTTTTCATGGAGGGCAAGGATGAGGCTTTTCGGTTTTGCTCGTGATTTGATTTTGAGGCCGAGAACTGAGTTGTGATCTGACCATTCGAGCGATTCGCAAAGTGACAATGGCACGTAATTTAAGAACTCTCGATTCGAGTCTCTTTGTGCTAACTTGGGTGTCGAGCACCGGTTTTCTAGCCCTTATGTCCTTGTGAGCGGGATTGTTGAGCGGAAGAACCGGACTCTTGTGGAGATGGCAAGGACCATGCTCGATGAACAAAAGACTCCAAGGAAGTATTGGGCTGAGGCAATCAACACGGCATGCCATGTCTCCAACCGCATTTTCCTCAGGTGCTTTCACCAAGAAGACATCGTATGAGTTGCGGTTTGGAAGGCGCCCAAGGTGAATCACTTCCGTGTGTTTGGATGCGGGTGCTTCATTCTCAAGCAAGGTAATCTTGACAAGTTTGAGTCTCGATCACCGATGGCATTTTTTTCTTGGATATGCTTTGCACTCACATGCCTCTGGGGTTCTTAACCTTGAGACTAAACGCGTTGTAGAGACATGTGAGGTTACCTTCGATGAGGCTAGCGCCTTGTTCTTCTTACGTGTTTGAGTGTGCGGGAAAGGAGGAGATGGAGCGAGCATCTTTGTGGAGGAGGAAGAGGGGGAAGGCGTTGGCTGGGGTGATCCCGGCGACTCCACCGCTTGCCCCGGTGACCTGCGGTGACGGCGACGGCGCTCACGGACCGGACCCTACTACCACTACTTCACGGGGTCGGTGGAGCGGCTCCCTCGGCGAGGCGAAGGTTGCTTTGAGGAGGTTCACACTCCGGTCGAGGGGAGGCGACATCTTCGGCGTCGGCGCCTCGGCACATTCAGCGTCGTCACCCCGGGGAGACCATGATTGGAGGATTGAACCAAAGGGTAACTCGTTCCAAATCCTATGCTATGTGTCATTTTGCTCATTCTGCATTTGTTTCCACTCTTGAGCCCAAAGATGTTACCCTTTGCATTATCGATTCGGATTGGGTCAATGCCATGCATGAGGAGTTGCGAGAACTTTGAGAGGAACCAAGTTTGGGTTTTAGTGCCACCTCGGTGAGTGTCATCCCATAGGAACCAAGTGGGTGTTTAAGAACAAGTGAGTGAGGATGGGGTGGTTGTGAGAAACAAAGCCGGACTAGTTGCCCGGGGTTTTGTCGAAAGAGGGTATAGACTATGAGGAAACCTTCGCTCCTGAGCCCGCATAGAAGCCATTAGGATTTTGCTTGCCTTTGCAGCCTCGAAGGGCTTTAAGCTCTTCGGATGGATGTCAAGAGTGTGTTCCTAAATGGGTTCATAGAGGGAGGTGTATGTGAGGCAACCCCCGGGGTTTGAGCATCCTAAACACCCGAGACTATGTGTACAAGTTGCACAAGGCTTTGTGCGGCCTCAAACAAGCCCCCAGGAGCGTGGTATGAGAGATTGAAAAAGCCTTCTGTTAGCTAAGGGTTTTGTGATGGGGGCTGTGGAGACAAGACCTTGTTCTTGCTTAGGAAGGGTCTTGACATCCTCCCGGTTCGGATATATGTGGATGATATCATCTTTGGTGGCTCTTCACATGCTATGGTATCGAAGTTTTTGCGAGAGATTATGAGCGAGAGAGTTCGAGATGAGCATGATGGGCGGCGACCTACTTCCTTGGACTTCAAATCAAGCAAACCAAGGGCCGGGATCTTTGTACACGGGGCAAGTACACGAAGGACATCATCCACAAGTTTCGCATGGGTGAGGCCAAGCCTCTTTCGACACCCATGTCGACGACGACGACCCCTGGGCGAGGACAAGGATGGAGAATTTGTGGACCAAAGGGAGTCCGAAGCATGATCGGTTATTTGTTGTACGGCGGCGACGCCCCGACATCGGTTTTGCGGTGTGCCTCTGCGCCGCGTTTTCGATCGTCGCCACGCACCTCTCATTTTGTTTGTGAAGAGGATCTTGGTATTTTGCGATTTACCCTTGACTTTGGCCTATGGTACTCGGCCTCTTCCACCCTCTCCCATTTGGTTATTCGGACTACGATTATCTTTGGTGATCGTATGCATAGAAAGTCCACATCTGGTACTTGTCGGTTCCTTGGTACTTCTCTTGTGTCTTGGTCCTCTCGTAGCGATGCGGGTGTCGCTCGGTCGGCCGGTTGAGGCAGTAGTATGCTATTTCTTTCGCCGCTTGTTGTTCCCATTCTTGTGGATGGTTGCCACCTTGAGAGACTTTGGCTTGAGTTTTCTCGTGTATTGTTTTGTTGTGTGATAGCATGAGAGCTGTGAGTGTTGCCAAAAACCCAGTCCTTCACTCTCGGACCAAACACATAGAGGTGAGGTACCACTTCGAGATCACCGGGGAGAAGGGGACATAGATGTCCAAAGACGTGTACGAACAGCATTGCGGACATTTTCACCAAACCACTAGACCAAGTCCGCTTTGCTAAGCTCCGTGGTGAGTTGGGAGTTTGCTATCCCTTTTGAGGGGTAGTTTTGTAGTTGATGTACAGTTGTAGTCTTTAGGTCTATTTTTGTTTTTGTATCATACTTGCATATCATGAGCTTCACTTTTTATATTGATCTTGAATGAGGTTGTGCTCTTAGTAGTATAAGTATGATAGTGCTTCAAGCTTTAGCTCTTGTTAATCATGTGATGTATGTTATGTCTTTGAGCAAGCTGTTTTCCACATGTGAACTGATTAATGTTGATGAAACTAAATCTTGGTTCACCTTTGAGCTAGCTTCTATCATGAGTAGGATGTTGAGATCCTCGAGCTTTCATGTGTATGCTAGGTAGCTATGTCTCATGCCTTGATTCATTCACTTGCTTAGATCTTCATGATAATACCATGCTAAAGCGTGAAGTCTAAAGCTAAAGTGATGAAAAGATCGAAGTGGGTCCATTTTGCCACACTTTGAAGTTTGAGACTGCTTTCACTTGCACTCTTGAATGAACTTGGACTTCATTGTGTTTGATCGGACCATTGTCTTAAGCTAATCATTGCTCACGCATAGGCTTGACATGGTTGATTAGTAAAGGCAAGGCAAATGTGGATAACCACTCGCATGCTCTTTGGTAACTTGTGAACATTTGCAACTCCGAACTAAAATGAACCTCACAAGTTTGTGCCATAATGTCGAGCATGATGTTTGAACTTATTTGCTTGGGGTAGTTCACCGGTTTACATGTTTAAGCACTTAGTTGATTTCCTATCTACTTATGCTAGGTGCTATGTTTGATGGTGAACCTCCTTTTTGCAAAATGCCGAAAATTGCTCAAAATGCTTTGTGCCATATTTCATATCATCGATTAGCTTGAGCTCTGGCTAGCACTTGTAATTTCTTTGCTATGGTACCACTTTGAGCACTCTCTCATTCGGTTGAATATAATCTTGAAGCTTTGCATTGTGACATATTGCATTTCATAGCTTTGATAAGTGCATTTTGCCAACAAGGGGAGAGAGATACAAAAGGCGGTGTGCATTGTTCGGGGGAGTTTTAGCTTGGTTGTGTCGAGCCTTTTTGCCCATGTCTTTGGGAACCAAGTTTTTGCTCCATATTTGCTATCCGGTGAATGCGTCGGTGCAGGACTTGTTGCAATCGGAGATCTCTGCTCGTTGCAATTTGATTGTCTTTGAGGTTGCAATTAGCACTTTTGTCTCAGCTTATGCCTAGATTGTGTTCACCTGGATGTCTTGTCTTCTTTCTTCTGTCTTTGTGTTGAATGTTGACAATGCACTCATCAAGGGGAGATTGCGAACACATGGTTGATTTAGGTCACATGTGTTTAGTTTTGTGATGGAGTGATTGTCAACTTGATCAACATTCTTCCTCTATTTTCTTTTTATCTTTTATGCTTCGGCTATGTTTCACCCGGCATACGTGGAGTGTGTCGAAGGCGTATCTCTTGGTTCGTGTTGTGCAGGTGTGGAGCTCGGAGATGGTAGGCGACGGTGAGGTGAAGGGGCCAAGGAGGGCGTGCGGGCGACGGACCCGTGAGGTGAGTGGGACGGACGTGAGGCTTGGGACCGAGGGACCGGATCGCCGGGTGGCTAGCCATGGTGGTGACATCTGGGACATCGGCCGGATGCAAGAGGGCGTGGCGGGACCGTGTCGATCGGGTCAAGGCGGGCGTGCGGCGGAAGCGGGGGCTCGGATGACTTGGCGACTTCGGGCGGTCAAGGCGGCGATGACACGTGTCGAGGAGGTTTCTTTGGTTTGTCCTCAAAACCATCGGTGCGGGTTTCATGGTTTGGGCCTCAAAACCACGGGCGCGGGTTTAGCGGGTTTGGGCCACAAAAACCCGGCGTTCCGTGGATGGAAGGGCGGCCGTGGCGGCATCGGGGAGGTTGCGTGGATGCAAGGCTACCCGATGAGGAGGCGCGGTGGCCGTCGGATCGAAAGATTACCAGTCGACCCGAAATAGCCTTAGGGTTACAAGATTGACTCATGTATCTTAGGGGTAGTTCGTGCCGAGAGGAATATGGGGCTATTTAGCGTAGGCATACCCCTTCATCCTCCCTTGCCTCTCATTTTACAATTTCTAGCTAGGGTTTCCAAACATTGGTGTGAGAGGTCCACCGATCTTGTATCGATTTTGGTTGGGCAAGGGCTAGCCCTAAGTAGCCTGTCACATGGTGACTTTTGTGATCGATCGATGCTTGAGTTCATCGTGGCGGCGTGTTTTTGAGTCTGTATTCTATTTTCGCAGACTTTTCTCCTTCCCTCTTCTAGTGCTTGATTCTTCATTTGTGGACCCGTTTCTTGTGATTCTTGTTGCTACAATCCGTTCGTGACCAAGAAACAAAGAGATTCACCCAAGGAAATCCATTGAATCCTCTTGAGTCATCGGATTTGAGCAATTTTGTGTTTGGGTCGTTTTTGAGAAAAGTGCATACGAGATCTGAAATTCCTCGCGTTTCTCTTGGTGAAAGTCGAAATTTCTTGGTGGGGAAATGATCACCTATGTGCCTAGATCATCTAGGATGAATCTTGTGATCTGAGGTTTCGATTGAGAGAGTTCTTGGTGATTTGGTGTTCGGTTCTTGAAAATCGCCAAGAAATCGCGGGTTTCTCTACTACGTTCGCGGTGTCGGGTGTGTTGCAACCGATCCGCTTCTCGGGTTGCAATTGGGTGTTCGGAATCGAGGTTGCAAACGATCGCTTCTCGGGTTGCAATCGGGTGTTCCGGAATCGAGTTCTGTCGATCACGCTTCTCGGTTGCAATCGGGTGTTCGGAATTGAGTTGCAATCCACTTGTGTTTTGTGTTGCAATTTTGGCGTGCAGTTCGGGATCGGACATCGGACATATACGTACTCTCGAAGAGTTACTTCGTGACCCCTAATCGCAGACACTGTGCAATTGGGCCTCTAGTAGTGTTGCAATTCGGCACGCTTTCGAGGTTGAAATTAGTGCCTTGTTCGTGGTCATTTGTTTTTCGTGTCCTCCCTTTTGATCCATTTGTGTATCTAGGTATACTCCTATGCATCCACCTAGTTACCTAGGTCGTGATCTCTTTTGCTCGTGATACCTTGCTACCGGTTAGCACGTGTGTTACTCATCTCGTTTGAGTTT